>CM021108.1:3717565-3737271 GCA_007115665.2 Sequoiadendron giganteum | reverse complement strand
GTTATACAATGGTTTGGGGTATTAAGTATGGTGGATGGAAGGCATTTCTCATATCCAAACAATCTAATATGACAATTCTAAGTAAAGCTCAGTTAGTTTGAAGGTCTACAATTAGCATTTATCATCATCCTTATGATATTTTTGACAATGCACTTAAATTTATTGAGTCAACATGAATGGTATAACATCAAGCTATGATTTTATGGACTAACTCCTTTATATGCAGTAGTGTGTTCATTATGTTGAATAACATTATTAGTGTGTGCAAATAGTTTCTCTTGACAATATCATTCTTTGTTGTACTTAGCGCCTTCCACGTCCATATTATTGTAATTGTAAATGCTAGTACCACTAGAGAGCGGTGCATTTCATGTTCAAGATATTGTGAAATTAGATGGTATACAACCAATTAATGCGTTTATTGTTGAAGGTCTTTGTTGGTTCATCATTGTCTAACCCCTCTACATTTCAATCTTGTTTTGGCATTGATTGAATCTACATGCAATCAATTTTTTTGGCTTGATCAACTTTTGTTGTAGTTTGTCAATGGCTTTATGTTTCCTACACATGCTTCTTCACTAGAGAGGTGTTCATTTTCCTTGTTGATAGTATTGTAACTCTAGATACTAGTACCACTAGAGAGAGGTGCATTTCATGCTCAATATATTGTGAAATTAGACTGTACACCACCAATTAATGCATTTATCATTGAAGGTCTTGGTTCACCATTTTTTTACGCCTCGTCATTTCAATCTCATTTTAGCATTGATTGAATCTGCATGTAATCAAACATTTTGGCTTGATCGATTTTTTTTGTAGTTTTCCAATGGCTCTACATTTTCTATGCATGCTTCTTCATTAAAGAGTTGTTCATTTGGATCGGCTCTACTTCCTACATATTTTTGTTGTCTTGACATCTTTATATTTAAGTATTTCATGTTCAAGATATTGCATTTGCTAATGGTGCTTCCTAAATAGCTATGAAATCTCCTTATTCCTCTAGGCATTACATTGGAATGGTTGTCTGATTAGGGTGAGAATTACTTTGATGGCATGGAAAAAAAGGCAGTGTTACTACCCAACATAGCCAATAAGACAACCACCACAATTTAGCAAATCACACTAGGGCTTCATAAAACAAACTGCTACTAAACTTGAACACTAATTAATACATTCTACTAGTCACTTCTATTATGTATATTCATGACTATGTACATGCAATTTCATGCTCTCAAGGCTTTTATATGAGCATTGCATGTTTGGGATATATTTATTCAACACCTCCTTAGAGTATCACATCTAGGACATAGGAATACTTATTTGTCTTGAACATAAGTTTTTTATCTTATGCAAATCACATAAATAGTAAGCACAACTATGCTCAACAATTGAACTCGAAATTTCGATATATTGTTGAGCAGCAAAAAAATATTTGGACCATAAGCAATGCCCTTCATTCTCCAATTAAATTGAAGACTTGCAAGAGACAAGGCCTAGGGAACAATGAGGAGGCAAAGATATGGGAAACCACTCATGCAAGAAGTGAAACTTTAGCAAATGAATAATGGGCTTGATGGATCTATAGTGATGAACTTAGGGTTTTAAGTGACATTTAGGAATATTTAGACTTGCAGGCTTGATAGGCACCTTCACACCAACAATAAAAGGCACCCAAGTTATGAGAAAGTTTGTTAACTTAAAGCATCATGAGCTTGCAAGGATATGAAGCATTTTGGAACAAATGGGAAATGTGCCAAGTTAAAGGAAAATTCAGCTTGCATTGAAATATGTAGCTTTAAGGGTATTTTGATACCAAAGGAAGCGGTGCTTAGGTGGATCCAAACATTGCTAACAAAATTTTGAGGTTAGAAGTGACATGGGTACCAAAATAAAAAAAATGTGTTAAAGTTGAATGAAATCCCATTTTTGTAGGCCAATGGATTTACTAATAACATTGGAACAAATTAAACAAAGTGCAAAGGGACTAAAAATGTTAGTATAATTTGAAAGATCAAGTTTGCACTAATTGGATGACATTTCCACCTAGTGCAAAAGTGCCTTAAATTTTTTGTTTCCTGCTATATGAACTTTTTGACGGGGTAGTGGGTTTTACTCATGCATTTGCACATAGTGCAAAAATGCAAGCAAACTCCATTTCCCTATTCCATACTATCACTAAATTTTATGGTTTGATCGACATTTTCTTGACTCGTCAAAAACAACCAACTTAATTTCTAAATTACTTAACAACCAAGACCATTTGACAATCGAGTAAAAGTACAAAGTTGTGTCACACTTTTGGCCAACTTATCAACACTAGTGAATTTTAGTATTTCTAACTAAAATCAATTTTGGTCAAACTTATGATATAATAATATTCATTCTAGATAATTTAGATATGTCCACAACTTTTCCAACTAAAATTGTTGGCTAAATGCATATGTAACACCACTTACACCAATTTACCAAAAAAATCAAATAATTTGAAAAACTTGATGTTTTGACAATTGAACTACGCATGTAAATAACATTTGTTTTAAAATTTAAAAATATCCTTTTGTAGATTCATAAGTGTAGTTTTTAAATATATAAATATATATATTAATAGTTTAATTATTATTTATATTTTATATTTTATATTTTACTAAAATTAGGTTATTAGCATAAAAATATTAGGTTGATTACCATGCCAAGAAAACTACTAAAACTTAATTAAAAAAATTGAAAAAATATGATGCACTAAATAAAAGAATCTATATAAAGATGGTATATTTTTTTTTCTATTTTAGATAAATAATTAATATAAAAGTTGATGTTGAATGGAAACAACTATGTTTTAATACATGCATATTTTAATATTTATTTAAAAATATATATTTATCAAAATTGGAAAAAAATATATCTATGCACTAAAGTTTCAAGTTATATGTACACACAAAATTTGAAGGAATTTTTTTTTTTACTATATATAAAGATTGATATCTCATGTAATTTCATTTTTCAACATTTTATCAGCAACTTAATTAGAGCGCCAATTTATAAAAAGCTATATTCAATTTTTTAATTTTTTTTCAAAAAAATGCAAACATAAAATATACTAAAAATACACAATTTTATTAGCTTACATCATTTCAAAATTCAAAACACTTATGCCATTTTTTAGTGATTCAAGTTTAAAAGTTGGATACTGTCTCTTTTATAAAAGTGTGACACAACTTTATACTTTTACCCAATTAAAAATTTTGCTTCAAAATATTCAAAATTTGTTTATGAATTTTAAATAACAAAGGACTTTTACAAAAAACTCAAAACACTTGTGCAATCTCCACCAAGACCATTTGACTAACAAATTTAAACCCAAAATTAAGTACAACACGCTGACAACTAATGGGAAAGTATTTCACATCTTTAAGGATCTTACACCACACCTTTGCTCAATCACCTAGTAAAAGAACATTGTCACACGGTCTAGAACATTGAAGAAAGATGAATCTATTCTTAAAATGAACTCGCACTGTCATCTTAACACTAAAAACTTGTGTTGAAAATATTGGACACTAAAGCATTGAGGATCCAAATGAAAAACACATAGATTAGAGAAACACCACCATGCAAGAATAATAAAGAAGAATGGATATAGAAAAGAAAATACTGACAAGGTGTTTTAATAAGCAAAGTTGAAAACAAACTATTTGAAAAGGAATGAGAATGGTTAAGAACAAAGAGGAATGGGAAAATAACAAAAATCTTGAGAAGAAAGGGCATTAAGATCACTTTCCCACAAATTTTCTCAAAAACAAGTTAACCTCAACAAAAGACAAAAAGAGTAATATATTGTATGATAGAATGTTCATGTGATGACCATATATTAGGGAAAAATGTAGATTCATTGAAATGAAAATCAAGGAGTCTAAGAGAAATAATAAGCATGAAGCATTAGTATTGACTAGAGAGATGTGAATACACACTTGAGAGAAGCTATCATACAACATGATAACAATATCAATAAATATGAGAGATGAATAATCAATTACTCTTAGAGATCTTTAATTCAAAATCTTTTAAATAATAATAATGTTGTTATTGCTATTATTGTTGTTTTTATTATTATTTTAAAAGAAGAAAAATAAGATTAAGAATAATAATAATTAACCATATTACTAAAACCTTAATTAAACTACCTTCAAATTTAATAAATCCCCCCATAATATCTTGTCTTTAAGGAACAATGAGTGCAATCCATAAACCATATCTTTTATCTTATAATTCCCTTAACACAAGATCTCAATAAGACCTGGAACACTGAAATCAAAAGCATTTACACAATGTTATCCAGATACATGATATTTGCAATATATTAAGACTGCTACAATGTAATCTGGCATCCAATGGCCATGCCTATAAGAATAAATTATATGTTATAAACTAAAATTTGCAGACAAATATAAGTGCGCAAAGTCACACTTGTGCCATTTACAAAAAATGCCTCCTTGCAGCACTTAGTAGTTGTTAGAAGTCTTGTCATAGTTTATAAATGAAGAGATGCACAGCCAACAATAAAAGCGCTTCAGTCCCATACTGGTAGCACCTCCTTCCATCTATTGTAAAAAATTTAAAAACCTATCTAAAGATTAGCATACCAATTGTTTGTCTTTTCTCTAGAGGTAAGAGTCATGCCTTCCATAAGCCCGAGGATCCAAAAAATGAGTGCCTGATTCTTGCCATTAAAGAATTTTTAGTTATGTCTGTATCAGAACCACTCTTTAAATCGTGTGGAATTGCACTAATAATGGAAGCTTTAGAAGCATCTATGATCTGATCACTTTCATATGCACTCTTGGATGTTGAAACATTATTTAGGGCAATGCTATGATCAGACATTCCAACATCTTGATTTAGTCCTGAATGAGAAACATTTGGCAATACCTCATCTTGAGATCTTGGTGCACCAAACCATGTAGTTGGGGGCCAACTGGCATCAATATAAAGTTTTTGTGGCTTCTAGAGGTCAAGTTATTTTCAGAAATATTTGGACTTGTAACACATTTTTGTCACTTTGATCTCTATATTCACAAAACCATATTGCTTCTTTCCGAGGAAGTTTAGGGATTTCCTGTGCATCCATAATAGAAGACTGTGTCTGTTCCTTAGAAGACCCAGGCTTTGCCATTATAGTAATCAGGTGAAGGAAATTTGCCAATTGAATATTCACACATCCCTTGAAGAAAAGGCGTGATAATTCCAAATATACTGCAGAATATTCAGCCTCTCGAGACACATACGAAGTATTTCCCTGCAATGACAGTGAAAGCCACTTAAAAAGGTAAAAATTCAAACAGTGATTTGCAAGATTGTTTAAACCAAAAGATCCATTATAATTATGAAATGTGAAACTGTTGAGGTGAAAATGTTTTAAGATGGTAAATGTTCAATATAATATGACATTATCCATTTTTGGAAAGATCAAGCAGACACCTACAAACACCTCCTATGGAGTTGTAATACATACAATAAAATACTATAATGGAAGCAATGACAGACATCCTAACCTCATTTTTCTTTTCAATCCTTACTGAGGCAATCCGACTCCAGATGAGGTTAGGTTATAGCTTAAACAAAATAATTTGATAGAACTATAGACATGGGTGAAGCACAACTTTATCAAAATTAATCCCAACGAGGGGCTAGAATTGCATCAAAATATTTTAGTAAATATATCTGGTCTAGAATACTTGCACATTGACCCAGATAAAGAGAAAGAATGTACTAATTCCATGCAAGAAGTCCTAAACATTTCAAGGACAAAGAGATTGGACATAACATCAGATTCCAGATGTCTGAAATACCGCAGAAATTCCAGTTCATAGGCAATTGGCATAATTGTGCTCAAAAGATAATAGATCACTTGATGGCAAGAGCGCTAAGAAGAATATTTGCAATTTTTAAAAAAGAGCAGGAAAATTTTGCGTTTAATGGAAGTTGTACAAAGGCTACAACAAGAAGTTTGAAAAAAATCAGATAACCAAAATGTGAACTAAATCTCACCCAGCCTCAAGATCATCATTCCATCGTTACAAGATGTTACACATTTCCCTGATTGTCATGGATTGTTAAGAAATGTTCCAAGAACCGAACATTAAAAATAATCTACTTTCTTAAGTGAACCAAAGGTGAGGAAACTTATGAGCAGATGTTTTGCAACCAATAAAAATACTCATCATAATGAGAAGCACGTGTAGACCCAAATAAAAATATAAAAATTGTTCTTGCATAGTCTAGTTTGCTTCCATGATCGCAGGCTCACTTCAAAAGTTAGGTACATCATCCTAATTGTATTAAGCTTATCCCATATGGTAAGACAACCAACAAAATTTGTATCCTTGTACAATGAAACAATGCATCTCATCCTGGGATATTGGAATAAGTTGGTTAAAAAAAGTGATGTGACAATCAAAATCACCTTTAAGAGACAGCTACACTAATATCTTTTGTTGGAGACACTATCGCAGCCATGCAAAGTATGCCTGTAGAAAACTTTTTTAACCAAAAAAAGGAGCAATCGATTGGATTTGTTACTGAATATATTGTATTTTACAGTCCAGTATACTTCAGGATGCATTATGTGAAGATACCTTTGTGCATAGGAGAGGATCCACCATAATATATCGCTTCTCGCACCACCGCCTGTTATAGAAAAAAAGCAGTTTGTTTAGACAATATGCATGAAAATTGAGATTGCAACCATTCAGAAAAGATCTTGTAAATTATGTGTGGCTTATAGGGAAGTTGATAAATACAAAGAAAAACACTGTATAAAGCATGTACTTAAAACAAACCTCAGAAAGGGAAGGGATTCCCATAGTAAGCATAAGAGCTATGACTTTACTCAGGGTACTTTCCTTTCCCCTAACCTTACTGAACTTTCCCTCTGCATGTAGATGTAAAAATTAGATGCCACGACAACTTTTATATTATTTCCCAAGTTCAACATCATCACACCAACAAACGAAGCCAGCTTGTTAATGTAACCGCTGATTAATTGATGGGCCCTCTCTGCCCATCAGTCTTTTTTTTTTTTTTGGCTATTCGTGTTATTTTTGGTCTGTAACTGTCCGCTTTGGACTTTTCTCTTTTCTTTTTCCCCATTCTTGTATGGGGGAAGCAGGGGTTCTCTTTTTCTGGTGGTTGGTGAAGTGAAAAAGAACAGAGTTTATTTCTCTGTGAATGGGTGAGAACAAAATGAAAGACGATTTCAGTCTGCTCTCTGTTTTATGCATATCTCTATGGAAATGTATCTGAGTTCTGAGTTATGTCTTATTTTGATTGTCAGTTTTTACTATATCTGTAGGTGGTTTGTGGGTGTTTTAAAATCTAACATGCAGAGCAACATAACCAAGAGGAGTGGTTGAGAGAGAGACTCTTTGCATCAGTTTTTGGTATCAGAGCAATCGACATTCTTTCAGACGGGAGTACGTGTGAATTGGAGAGAAAGAGGCAGAAGGAATGCAAGCATTTGTAGGAATGTTGCCAATGCAGGAGACCTTGTGGAGAGGCTTATTGAAGCTTTAAAAAGTCAAAATTTCAAGGTAAAGGTTGATATTTTTAATTTTAAAGGAGAGCTCAATTCAGATGTATTTCTAGATTGGATTCAAGAGATCGAAGAAGTACTTTGACATAGAGGACATTGATGAGGATGATTCAAAATAGTGAAAATTATTCTTTTCAAATTGAAGTCACCTTGTGGTAGGAGAACGTGCAGATTTAAAAAAGAAGACAAGATAGAATAAGGTTTTGGCCTAAGATGTTAATTATAACTATAATATTATACAGATTAATATTAATACTAAATAATAAATAATTAGCCGATTGGCTACATATAGTGTGAGAGTTGAGCCTGAAACAAGTCTCACACCTGCAAACCACTGTTGAATCCTTGACAAACAAGTTTCAACTGTCATTTAATGGCAAACTAGCTTCAGTTTAATGGTAAAAGCCTCCAAAATATCAGGTAAAAGCCTTCGAAATCTCACTTATCACATAAAAACCAAATAAATATTGATTTGACAACTAGATGAGAACATTCTATTTCCATTTGTAGTATTTTTTGTCTATTTGATGGTATGTTCTAAATCTGTATGAAAATATTTCATAAGAAAATAATGGTTAATTTATTTAAGAAAAAATCTAGATTTGTCTAAGTTTATTTCATTCCATTATTTGGCACTTAGTATCAATTGTTTAATCCTTCCAAACGAAACTAAAATTTGGAAGGCATCCATGCACAAACACATACTCTCTAACATATTAACATACATATAGTTTTCATTCCATTATTTACCACTTAGTATCAATTGTTTAATCCAGCCACATGAAACTAGAATTTGGAAGGCATCCATGCACAAACACATACTCTCAAATATTTTAACATACATATAGTTTTCTATCCATATAATCTTTGAACCTCCTTTAAATGCAAGTACTAGTAATAATATTTTCCAGTATATCAGCTATGTAAAATAGTATCATAAGGATCTACTATCTTATTAAAATTGAATGATAAGATTTTCTTATACTTAAAATTGATATTATTATAAAATAAAGAAAGCACAGTAAGTGTTTTTTAACAAAATTGAAAATTACTAAATTGATATATCAGGCCTGGGCTCATAAACACACGCATCAACCAGAGTATTAAAATTCTCTACATTATCACCCACCGAGAAGCAACTCCACGATCTATTTTCTTTATCGAAAAAGACTAGATTTCCACTACCTTCTCTTACGAAGCAGATATAATTCCCTACTGCGAGGGATTTGTATTCCCTGTAGTATTTGTTGAAATAGTCTAATTTCTCCCTTGTCCCACATAATCAGTCAGTTGGAACTGAACTGATGTTTGCTGTCCATCGGTTAATATTGTTTACTCAGTCCACTCTCCACATCTCCATATTCACTTCCACGTATTAAGGTAGTTGAAATTGAACTGATAGTCTTGCTCATTCGCTATCAAACTATTTAGTCTATTCACTAGAGTTCTGTCACTCCATCCTCCACGTTGTCTAAGCTAGTCACCACGTCTCACAGTCTTTCATTGGAGTTTCCTATTTTGTTTTGTTCTCATAAATATCTGCAGACTCGTATGTTTGAAGTCCTCTATAAATAGAGAGACATTGTAAACATTTTTAATATGAATAAAATTAGTGTTTATTTGCTATAGCATTTGCATCATATCTTCTCTATTTTGTTTTCTGCTTCTTCCAATTTGGTATCAGAGCAGGCTAGTTGATCCTGTAGAGATTTTTAGCAGAAGATTGGATGATTGTGAAAGCTGAGGAGGAAGGGCTGCTCAGATTTAAAGGTATAAAGTTGTTGGAAGAGGCTGTTGCTGCAACTGTGGAGAAGGTCCAAAATAAAGGTGCAACTAGTTGTAGCCGATGTGCAGAAGGACTGTAGAGTAAAAACAATCGAAGGAGGAGGAGACTTATTTAGTTTGTTGTGCTGATATAAACATTTAGGTAGATTTAAGAAGCTATTTAATTGCGTTTCTGAAGAAATTGCTGCAGATATTTGTTGTTGTTTGAAAAACATAGTTTGCAGACATGGCTACAAATAATAGTATTTCTTAGCCTCAGATTCCGATATTCACTGGTAAGAATTATGATTTTTGGTCTATAAAGATGAAAACACTGTTTTGTTCTCAAAATGTATGGGATTTGGTAGAGAGGGGTTTTGTAGAACCTCAGGACCATGCAGCCTTTCAAGCATTATCACAAATAGAAAAAGACCAACTTAAAGACAACAAGAAAAAGGATGCTAAAGCCTTGTTGATTATACAACAAGCTATGGAGGATTCGGTGTTCCCAAGGGTTGCTGTAGCAACTAGGTCCAAACAAGCTTGGGAGGCATTAGAAGTTTCTTACCAAGGTACAACCAAAGTAAAGGTAGCTAAGTTACAAACACTAAGGAGAAGTTTTGAAAATCTTCATATGAGTGGTTCTGATTCTATAGATCATTTTTTCACTGAAGTTATGAATATTTTTAATCAAATGAGGACGCATGGGGAAAACATAACTGATCAAACAGTGGTCGAAAAAGTTCTTAGAAGTCTGCCTAGTAAATTTGATGCAATTGTAGTTGTTGTTGAAGAATCAAAAGATTTAACTCAACTATCTGTAGATGAACTATTGGGATCCTTATTATCTCATGAATCTAGAATGAATAGGTATAACAATTCTTCTACAGAGAATGCTTTTAGATCTCAAGTGTCATCTAGCAGAGGAAGAGGAAGATCAAACTCTAGAGGAAGAGGAAGAGGCAGAAATGGTCATAGAAGTTCAGATCAAGGAGTAAGGACCAATGAGTCCAATCATAGTTTCAATAACAGATGACAAGGAAGAAATCAATTTCAAGAACAATCACCAAGGTTTGATAAATCCCACATCCAGTGTTATTACTGTAAAAAATATGGTCATTTTGCAAATGATTGTAAAAAGAAACAAGAAGAAGTGGACAAGAATGGTGCAAACTATTTAGATGTATCTAATAATAATTCAGGAAGTTTATTTATTACTTGCAATATAGTTCAGGAAAGTTCTAAGGATGTGTGGTTTTTAGATAGTGGTGTAGCAATCATATGACTGGGAATAGAGAGTTATTTGCTAGTCTTGATGATTCTGTGAAATCTAAAGTGAAATTGGGAAATGATAGTAAAGTATCTGTAATTGGGAAAGGTGTTATAAATGTTTTTACTAAAAGTGGAGAAAAGAGATATATCCCTAATGTTTACTTTGTGCCTGGATTAAAACATAATCTAATGAGTGTGGGACAACTAATGCAGAATGGGTACAGAGTTTTCTTTAACAATGATGCTTGTACAATTATGGATAGAAATCAGGTAGTGACAGATTAATTGCAAGGGTTGAGATGACTAGGAACCGGATGTTCCCCCTCCAGATGAATTGTATTCAAGGAAAAGAAGAAGTTAATTTCAGGACAGTATACTTGGACCAGACATGGCTATGGCATTTAAGTTATGGTCACCTTCATTTTGATGGTTTGAGTTTATTGCAAAAGAAAAATATGGTAAGAGGATTACCAACCATCATGCAGCCAGCCAATTCATGTGAGAGTTGTATATTAGCGAAGCAACACAGAGAAAGTTTTCCTGTAGGAAGTTCAAATAGAGCAAGGACTCTATTGGAGTTAGTTCACATTGATATTTGTGGACCAATGCAAACTCCATCTTTAGGAGGAAGTATATATTTTCTAACATTCATTGATGATTTTAGTAGGAAAACTTGGATATACTTTCTCAAGCAGAAGTCGGAATCCTTCGATAAATTCAAGGATTTTAAAGCTATGGTGGAAAAGCAAAGTGGACTATTCATTAAGATACTCCGATCTGATAGGGGTGGTGAATTTAGTTCTAATGAGTTTCAAGATTTTTGTAGAGATCATGGGATCAAGAAATAGTTCACAACAAGGTACACACCACAACAAAATGGTGTAGCAGAGAGGAAGAACAGAACCATAATGGAAATGGCAAGGAGTATGTTGAAGGCCAAAAACTTGTCTAATGATTTTTGGGCAGAAGCAGTAGCGTGTGCGGTTCACATTTTGAACAGAAGTCCTACAAAGAGTGTTAAGGACAAAATTCCACAACAAGCATGGAGCGGTAAGAAACATTGTGTTTCTCATCTTAGAATTTTTGGTTGTGTTGCATATTCTTTAGTGCCATCTGAATTAAGAAGAAAATTGGATGATAAAAGTGAGAAATGTATCTTTATTGGTTATAGTGAGCAATCAAAAGCTTATAGATTGTATAACCCCATTTCAAAGAAAATGATTACTAGTAGAGATGTCAAATTTAAGTAAGAAGAATCATGGGATGGAAGTGTTAATAGTGTAGTATCAACAAGAGCACCAATACCTCATATTGAAGAAGAACAAGAAGGTCAAGATGGTCAATCAAATCAAGTAGAACCAAGCACTCCATCAAGAAATCGTGTGTAAGGCCAATCACCAGGTCATGCAGAGCATCCTACTCCTAATTCAAGTGTAAGTAATGAGTCAAGTCCTACTCTTGCTTCATTAAAAGGTAAGAAAATGAGGAGTTTAAAAGAGATATATGATCAAGAAGAAGAAAATTTGGATTTGTGCTCAAATTTTGCTTTATTCTCTTGTGATCCTGTATATTTTGAAGAAGCGGTGAAAGAAGATAATTGGATCAAGGCGATGGATGAAGAAATGGATTCCATTGAAAGGAATCGGACATGGAAATTAGTGGGTCTACTTGAAGGTAAAGATTGCATTGGAGTCAAATGGGTCTATAAGACTAAGTTCAATGCTGAGGGTAAAATTGTAAAGCATAAAGCAAGATTAGTTGCAAAAGGTTTTTCACAATAGTATGGAGTTGATTATAATGAAACATTTGCTCCAGTTGCTAGACTTGATACTGTCAGAATGGTTTTAGCAATAGCTGCACAAAATGATTGGAAAGTTTTTCAAATGGATGTCAAGTCAGCTTTTTTGAATGGTTTTCTAGAAGAAGAAGTATATGTGAAACAACCACCAGGTTATGAAGTGCATGGACATGAAGATATGGTCTATAAATTGAAGAAGGATCTCTATGGTCTTAAACAAGCACCAAGAGCATGGTATAGTAGGATTGATTCTTACATGCAAAGCAATGGATTCATAAGAAGCAAGAGTGAGCCCACATTATACACAAAGATTAGTAAAGAAGGTCAGATCTTGATAGTATGTTTATATGTTGACGATCTAATCTTCACTAGAAATTTGTCTGTAGACATATTTAAATCAGAAATGAAGAAAGAATTTGAGATGACAGATTTGGGTTCGATGAAGTATTTTTTGGGCATTGAAGTTGCTCAATCAGATAAAGGAATTTTCATTAGTCAATCCAAATATGCAAAGGATGTGCTGAAAAGGTTTAGGATGTCGAATTGTAATCCAGCATCTACACCAGTTGCAACAGGGACTAAAGTTAGCAAAGAAGAAAAAGGGCCTAATGTTGATTCTACAATCTTTAAAAGATTAGTTGGAAGTTTGATGTATCTCACAACTACAAGGCCATACATCATGTATGGTGTTAGTCTAATCTCAAGATTCATGGAGTCACCAAAAGACTCATATTGGCAAGTTGGAAAGAGGATATTGAGATATGTGGCAGGAACAACAGGATATGGAATCTTGTATTCCAAAACTAATGATTTTTGTTTGATTGGTTATACTGACAGTGATTTTGCAGGTAGCATGGATGATAGGAAGAGTACTTCTGGATATGTTTTTCATTGTGGGACAGATGTAGTCTCATGGGCATCAAAGAAGCAACCAATAGTAACTCTTTCGTCAACTAAAGCAGAGTATGTAGCAGCCACATCAACAGCATGCCAAGCGGTTTGGATGAGAAAAGTATCAATAGACTTGTTGCAAACACAAGAGGAGTCAACACCAATCTTTTGTGACAACAATTCAGTGATTGCGTTATCAAAGAATCATGTTTTTCACAAAAGGAACAAGCACATGGCCCGACTTAAGTATCACACACTAATGACTTTGGTCAAAAGTGTTTTTCATTTTTTTGTTTTCTTTTCACCCGTTCGTTGTTTCTACACTTTTTATAATGTCACATCAATCTTTTTTTAACTTTTTATTTCTGACCCTTGACGTACATGTATAAATAGGTGTTATTATGTAATGAAGAAAAAAACTTACTTTTATAATTTTTAATATATTATTTTTATTTTATGTTTATTTTTTATTATAATTTTATATTTATATAAAATTATAAAATATAAAATATAATTTATTAAATAATGTTTTCATTTTAAAATTGAATATTAAATAAATGTTGAATTTTTAAACTATTATAATACTATTTTTAAAAATAAATTATATTAATTTAATATATTTAATATTAAAAAAAAACAAAATGGGTAATTAATTTTGAAATTGAAATATTTAATTTTAAATTTAATTTTATCTTAATTGTAATTATAATTTTAACTTAGGATTAAGTTAGAATTGAAATCGGGTCAGTTAAAATTAGGATTAAGTTAGAATTGGGTTGGGGTCAGTTAAAATCTTAAGTTAAAATTAGGATTACAATTAGAATTGAAATTAAGATAAAATAAAAATTCTAAAATTCTAAAGATTTAAATAACTTAGGATTTTAACTTAGGACATTAAATAAATATTTTTAACTTATTTAAATATTTCAATTTCAAAAAATATTTATTTAATGTTGTAAGTTAAAATCCTAAATTATTAAAAACATTGTAAAGCAATCATGGATGAAGTGAAAAAAGCCAGCGAGGCAGCCCAGGAGGCGTGGTAGAACAGAAGGAAGCACATGAACTAGGGAAGGAGGCTGGACAACTATGCAAGGACTAGGAATCACGACAGGAGAAGAAGCAAAGGCATGACACGCTAGAGGCGGACATTAGCCAGCAGAGGAAATCGGCACCAGAAAAGGTAGGAAGAAACAAGGAGAAATGGAGCGAGGAAATGGACATTAATAAGGGATGGACGGCCTATGGAAATTTCGGCTGGAATCATGGTTCAGAAATGCATAGGCCCCAATGGGTGATGGAGAATGGTGTTTGGGTGGACAAATGTCATCCTTACTATCAACAACAGGAACATGTTGTGATGGATCAAAGGCGCAGGAGGAACAGGGTCTGGCTAGGTCAAGGACCTCCATGGGTGAGACCCAATCGCTTTGCGCAAGGAAGGAATTCGGAATTCAACAGTGGCTGGAGGCAACACCCCACAAAATCGAAAGGGTGGTTCAGGGAAAAGGAAGGAGCGAAAAGAGACCTGACCAAAAATTGTCGCCAAATGGATCCGACCAAAGCCCCATTACCCAAAAGAACAGAGGATATTGCAATAGAGAGTAAGGGAATGACAAATAAAGGTAAGTCCATACCAACCTCTATACCGATTCTAAATGTCAATAATGAAGTAGTTAAGAAAACTCGTGAAATTATGCAAAAATCTAGAATGTTTGCAAAATGGGGGGAGAAGGACAAAAAAGATGGAAATCCATGGAAGAATGGTATAGGACAAGCTGGGGGGAAGAGACATCGGTAAATGCCTTGGAAAATAATTGGTTTTTGATAAAGTTCTATAGCCAGGAAAGGAGGAATAAGGCTTTAGAATCAGTACCCTATTTTCTAGATGGTGCCCAAGTTCACCCTGTGGAATGGAGGTCAAATTCTTACCCAAGGAAAGAATGGGTTGGGGAAAGTGCAGTATGGATAAGTCTTTAAAACCTGCCCTCGGATTACTGGTCAGAAAAAACCCTAGAAGGAATAGGTAAATTTCTAGGCAAACTCCAAAGTATAGATAACATCCAGATGGATAGAAAGAAAGGACCTTATTTCCAAATTTATGTAGCAATATCTCCGGGGATCGAGGTGCCTAGAATGATAGAACTCATATCTGAATCAGGTTCTTGGAAGCAAGAAGTGTACAGGGAGGACAACCTACACTTATGCCCTAAATGCAAATCAGTGAAGCACGATAAGGAAGATTGCACAGAAAAGTGGGAGATCAACAACATGGGGGCATTAGAACAAAATATGGAGTGGGAAAAAAATAGAAATAAATTAGAGGTGGGACAAGCAATGGAATTCCATGAAAAATAAATGGTGGATTCAATGCATTCAGGACAGAAGGTGTATGAACTAGGAAGGAAAACACTCTTGGACACCAACCAAGAAGCAAACCAATCAACTTGGTGGCTAGTGCAAGATAACCGTGGAACCCGTTCGGAAGTCGAAATACGGGGGGAAGATGGTTTTCCCCATCTCACAGACATTAGGCATGAGAATTAGTTAGTAGTAACAAAGGAAAAAGAAGCAGAAAAACAAAGGGCAGAATGTAGAGAGATATCTACCACAAAATCACTTATCAACAACAAGGACCCAGAGGAAGGCTCGAAGGAAAATCAGGAGGCAAGGAGTATGGATTTAGAATCGGAGTATGATGAAAGATTTGAAGAATATCAAGAGGGTATATTGGCTGAAAGAGGAATCAAGCAAATACCCTCGGCAAGAAAAACACCAAGGATCAAATCAAATAGCCAAAGAGGTTGTAAGCCCAATAAGGAGAAATTAAAAATGGCAGGGGCAACCAAAGGACAAACCAAACTAGGCCAAACAATCCTTAGAAACGACAAGGGACTTCCCCTTCCTAGGGAACCATGAAAATATTAAGTTGGAATATTAGAGAGTTAGGGAGAGAGGGAGGGGTAGGTGGAGAGAGGTTATGTATGTGTGTGAGGGAGAGATGGGAAAGGAGAGATAGGGAGTGGTAAGGTGGGAGGGATAGAAGGACCCAAAATGTACTTAGTAGGAGGGGGAGAGGAGTGGTAGGGTGGGAGGGAAAGAAGCAAACCAAAGCCAATGAGATAGATAATGTATTGACTAAAGAAATTCTTCCTACTCTTGAGAAGTTGAGGAAGGTGCATGTGCATTATGTGCAATGGGAAAATGGAAATGTAGAACTAGACCAACATGTGGGGTCAGAGAGGTAGAGAGAGGTGGTGTGTGTGTGTGAGAGAGAGAGGGGTAGGTAGAGTGAGGGAGATGTGGGGTGGGAGGGATGGAGAGAGGGAGAGAGAGGGAAGGAGGGAGTGAGTGATAAAAGGAGGGGTAGGTGGAAAGAGAGAGAGGGGGGAAAGATGGGAAAAGGGAGGGAGAGGAAGGTTATGAGGGATGGTGAGAGAGAAGTGATAGAGAGAAGTATAGAGGAATAGGGGGAGCGAGAGGTATAGTGAGGTAGAATGGGAGGGATAAAGGGAGAGAGAGGAAATAAGGGAGACATGAAGAGGAGCATGTTCACTATGTGCAATGGTAAAATGGAAATGTAGAATTGGAGGCAGCAAGTACTAGAATGTATAAAATGAAAAATTAATATGCTCTAAAAACACATGAAACTAAGTGGACCAAAGAGAATGAGATGGATAATGTATTGAATAAAGAGATTCTTCTCATTCTGGAGAAGTTGAGGAAGGTGTGTGTGTAGTATATGCAATGGGAAAATGGCAATGCAAAAGTCGATAAAATCAAGAGGTTTTGTATTGCATATGAATTTGTGCAAGCAAAGAAAGTAAGGCGGGACATGTAGGTATAGAGAGAGTGAGAGGGAATCATGGAGGGAGGGATGGATACAGAGGTACAAGTGGAGAGATTTTTGTGGGAAGGAGGGAGAGAGAGACACACACATTATAGTACTTGATACCTCCAATTTTGCGTTTTCATTTTCCCATTGCACATAGTGCACATGCTCCTTCATTAACTTCTAAAGATTAGGAAGGGTCTCTTTAATCAATACTATCTATCTCATTAACTTTGGTCTACTTCTGTTCAAGTGTTTTCAAAGAAAGAGGCAAGGAGGGAGATAAAGTCTAAATAGGAGGGATAGAGGGATAGAGGGAGGCAGAGAAAGATGGAAGGAGGGAGATAGAGAGAGGCAGGGTAGGGGAAGTAGACATAGAGAGAGTTAGGGAGAGAGGTAGGGCTAGGTGGAGAGAGGTTATGTGTGTGAGGGAGAGAGGGAGGGAGAGATAGGGAGAGAGGGAGGGAGAGATATGGAGAGAGGGAAGGAGGTATAGATAGAGTTAGGGAGAGAGGGAGGGGTGGGTGGTGAGAGGTTGTGTGTGAGGGAGAGAGAGGAGAAATGAGGGAGATAGGGAGTGGTAAGGTGAGATGGATAGAGGTACATATAGAGAGAGGGTGGGAGATTGGATATGTATAAAGAGAGTGAGAGAGAGGGAAGGAAGGAGGGAGGAAGGGTGGGATAATGGGAGGGGTAGGTGGAGAGAGGTTGTGTGTGTGTGAGGGAGAGAGAGAGAGGAGACTTCAAGTAGGTAGAGGTAGAGAAAGGGAGAAGGTGGGACATGTAGGTATAGAGAGAGTGAGAGAGGGAAGTAGGGAGGGATGGAGAGAGGTTTTCTGGGAAGGGGGGAGAGAGAGGGGGAAGGAGGGAGATAGGGAGATGTAGTTAAATAGGGGTAAGGTGAAAAAACTAGAGAGAGGTAGGTGAAAAAATAGAGGGAGAGAGGGAGGGAGATAAAGAGGAAAGGAGGGAGATAGGGAGTGGTAGGGTGGAGGGATAGAGGGAGGGAGAGAAGGAGGGAAGGAGGGAGATAGGGAGTGGTAGGTTTGGAGGGATAGGTATAGAGATAGTTAGGAAGGGAGGGGTTGGTGGAGAGAGGTTGTGTGTGTGATGGAGAGAGGGAGGGAGATAAATAGGTAAGGAGGGAGATAGGGAGTGGTAGGTTGGAGGGATAGAGGGAGGAAGAGAAGGAGAGAAGGAGGGAGATAGAGAGGGGTAGGTTGGGAGAGATAGGTATAGAGAGAGTTAGGGAGGGATGGGTAGGTGGAGAGAGGTTGTGTGTGTGTGAGGGAGAGAGGGAGGGAGAGTGATGGATGGAAGGAGATAGGGAGTGGTAGTGTGAGTGATAAAGGGAGGGAGAGAAAGAGGGAAGGAGGGAGATAGAGAGAGGTAGGGTAGGAGAGTTAGGTATAGAGAGAGTTAGGGAGAGATGGAGGGATAGGTGGAGAGAGGTTGTGTGTGTGTGAGGGAGAGAGGTAAGGAGCGAGATATGGAGTAGTAGGGTGGGAGGGATAGAAGGACCTAAAATGGACTTAGTAGGAGGGAGATATGTGATGGTGGATTGTGGTACATAGGCACCCAAAATGGATTTATAGGATGGAGGATGGATAGGAATAATGTTTTTGCTATGGTGGAGGGGGATGGTGAAAAATGGTTGGGAGAATGATAATACATAATGTATTGACTTAAGAGATTCTTCCTTCTCTTAAAAATTTGAGTAAAAGGTGGTTGTAAAGCTACATAAAAGTATTCAAGACATTGAAAACTCTATCCAAGAAAGGGGTGTTGTTGGCCTAAGGGCTAATGAGAGAGTAGCTGATCTAAAGCTTCAAGTAAAACATATGAATTTAAAGAAGTTAGAAGATCATGAGAAGTAATAGTAGGGGGTGTTAACTGGTAAGAGCATTAGGGATGAGGAAAAATGTGTCGATGATCAACTTGTAGATGCAAAGGAAATAGTTGGAAGTGTTGAAACTGTAACAAAACAACACAAGACTAAAATTAAATACTTAGAAAAGGAAGTAAAAGATAAGAAGAAGATTTTATCATCAAAAGAAAAGGAGGTTGATGTTGTTGAGAGAGAGATTCTATCTAAAAGACACGAAGTTGAGAAAATAAAGACAATAATGGAAGGTGTTGCTTATAAAGAAGGGTGCATGGAGACATTATAAAAATAGTGTTTGCAAGAATTTGAGGTAGTTTAGAAGTTGAAGGCTAATATTAGGCACCTTGAGGCTCAATAAGGAAATTTTCAATTTACCTACAATCGTCCTGTAAAGAATTTTGATAGATCAAAATCCAAAAGTGTTGTTGCACAACATATAAAAGTTTAAAATACATTAAAGGTAAATTTTGAAGGTGACTTTCATTACACTCATATTGTGTAAATAACAAAAGGTTTTAATTACATTAATTAATACTATTTTCTAAAATTGAAGGTTGGAAAACATTGGGTGTTATGAAACCTACAACCCACATACTGTTGTAAAACCCTCTACACATTACAACCCAATTGGTTAGTCACCCCTCATGTCAATTTGGCTACTTTTATGTATCCCCCA